>BLKR01001242.1:0-40000 GCA_011170035.1 Teleogryllus occipitalis
TTTTTCTCACTGAACTTCTGCTTCCTGTGGATATAGCACAAACCATCTTCCCTTGTGTATCCATTCGACAGAGATACTTGAGGAAACTCTGTTACTATGTCACCAATTCCCTCTAGGCCTCATGTGTAACGCCTCCAGTGCTTAGGAAACTATCCGTAAATTATCGAGACACATAGCAAGAATTTATCGGAAAATGTTCCTAGCACAAGGGATATTTAATGTAACTACTTAGCAAAAAAGTAGAATAGAAAACTCGAATGGAACAATGAAAACAAAGGAAAGAAATCAAAGGACACAACACCCCGGATAAGAAGCATTATGACTGGAAAGTTAATATACAAAGTTATTTGATTTTTTACGAGGAGACAAATGCAAGTCATCGTGATTTCGCCAACAAGAAATTTGATATATTTTGTCAAGAAACTACGCAGTTCATTGCTTTTATGATAATGAGTTTGTATTGAGGTACATTTGCTTCTTGCACAACCCATTGTGGCTGGGCACATTTAGCCCATACGTAGACTAATATCAGCCAATCTCCCTTCAAACCAGCATACCCATTAATTTTCTATTATCCCAGCTATGACAATTGCAAGGAATATCCCACCGATACTCATATCCGTGTTTAATGTATTCCTTTTATATGCTATGTACCTTGCGTTCTAGACACCTTACAGAAATACCGAATTTAAATCCCGACTGTTCCCGGCAACTGTACCGCATACCAATGTCCTTGTTGCTTGACATGTGAGTCACGTGGCGATGTTGTCAGTGCTGTCCTAGAGATGAGCAGTATCAGTGGTCTCTCCGACTACGTAATCTACCCTCGCCGCCTGCCACTAAAAGGGAACAAATAAAGGAGATAGTGCAACATTCGCTTTGCAGTGAAGTGCCGACACGAGGGCAAAGATCACGAGGCACGGGAGAAAATTCACGGCAATATTGCTTTTATAACGCACGCCTCTCAAAGACAATAATCTGCTAGCGCACAGACATCACTTACTCGTTGATTGGTTAGTTGTTCGTGATTCCGGGCGCGTAAACTACTGAGGCCATTAGTCCTGTTAGTGTAGTGCACTTTTTCCTCGCGAGTTATCTCCCATCATCGAGGCACCCCCCCCCCCAACAGGACAAGCTCCCGATCGGTCTCTCGGCATGTATGAAAGTACAGTGCCTGTTTGTAAGGGGAAAAGATAGAACAAGGAAGAGGAAGGAATAATCGCGTGAGGTCCGTGGCTCGTTTGTACTGCTCCGGCATTTGCCGATTGATCGGAGTAGCCAAGAGCAGCCAGCCGCTAGAATTCTCCTCCAGACAGCGACTGAATCCGACCTAGCTGACAAGCTAGTATCGGAAATCTTGCCACTGTCGGGACTCGAACCTAGGACCTCCCGGTCAGAGGCACTGCAGTGACGTCAGTTGATGCACTGACCCACCTCTCCCTGTATCTCTGACTCCATTCATTCAGAGCGTTTCGAAGTATTCAGGTGCTCTGTGGAAGCATATAAAGCATAGAATTTGCGCCCCTGTCAGGATTCTTCCAATTCGGGATGCAGTTATTTGGTTTAGCGCATACTGGTTTAGCGGGTAGCGGGTTCGAGGTGTTTATACACCAATGCGAAGTGTGAATATGATTCCGGTTATTTTCAAAAAGTTTCATAAATAATTTAACTCTAAAAAATGTGACTGTTTATTTTATTTCATATTTTGTAAAAAGTTTACTTCCTTAATTGAAAAATAATTCTTTCAACTTTTTTCTTCATATATGTCCAAAGCTTAATAGCGCCCCTTGTGAATAGAGCTCATGGCTTGTGGTATGTCTGTCGTACCTAGATACGTCTCTGTATTCAGCGCTTGTAGTTCTCACATTTTTCTTTTTTTGTTTTTGCTGTATTGACTCCATCATTTTTTCTGAATTGTTTTGTATTTGATCGACCATTTTCTATTAAAAATACGTTTTTTATGAAAATGTTCATTGTAGAGCTGGACATCAAATCGCTATTTCTATTATTATTATTATTATTATTATTATTATTATTATTATTATTATTATTATTATTATTATTATTATTAGATAAATACTAGACTAAGGATTTAGGAAGTGTAAAAATTTGAAACAAATTATACTCATTAACGTCATCAGGTGATTTAATGCCAATAACGGACGCGAATAAATACTGTTGGGTACGAGGCGAGAACGGAGACTTATAACCAACGACTCTGACATTTGTGATATCGGCCGGGTGTGGTTGAATTCTTTTGGAAATACCACCTTATTATAATAAAATATCGTAGAAATAAGAAATACCTTTTCTTTGAATAAGGGCGGCCATATGCCATCAATTATAATGACTTCGTAATAGAAATACACTGACATCGCACGTGATAATATGAACAGAAAATCTTTATCACAACTTTTTCACAAAGTACACTTTCTATCAAAGTTTTATGAAAATGTGCATTTACTGTAAAAATGGGCACTAAATATTTAGCTATCTTCTTGCCTGATGCTTAAATTTGAGGTACGGCTACCGTTTGAAATTCTTCGAAGAAAGCCGTGAAAACGAATTATTCCGTCAATGTAATTTGCGACTCTCAGCTGCTGTCAGAAAGTCTCCACCGCCAGGACTCTAAAACTAAAATTTTGAATTCAACTTTGGTGAAAAGGGTATTCTGCTAGCCTTCTTCTCTAAACCGAACTACTGGTTCCTATGGCACTTGCCATGAGAGTGACGTCCCCCAGATGGAAAAGTTTCGCTGTCTAGCCAAGATGTGGATTGCTCTCAACGCTGAGAGTGAACTGCATCAATCCCAAAAATAGCATAGAGTTGAATCTACTCACGATAACCTACGAGAGGTGACTCCTAGTGGAACAAAAAGTCTACCCGAAAATACCTACTACTCGCTGAAAACTTTTCTTGAACGATGACCTTCCCCCTCTGAGCAATAAACAGTTGAAGATGACTCATAGCGAGCACTGATGACAACATTCCAAGCATTGGAAACTTCGTGGGAGCAGAGCGCAGGAAGCTTGTCAAAGCTAGATGCTTTTATAATAAAGAATTTCTGTTCGGGTTTATTATCAATATATAAAGAAATGGCCGAGGGAGGTCCAGGTCCTCCAAGGGAGGCACCTAAAACTCCTATCTACTGTCCCTGCTGTTACCTACCCAGAGCGACGACCTGACCGCACACGTAGCAGGTTGACTTTGATTTTTCAGAGGTTGGCGTACCTGCAGCTCACTTTCCTGGCCAACTTTGAAGTAACTGCCCCACTTCCGCCCGCATTTCCTCAAATCATCGTTCAAGGAAAGTTTGCGCGGTGAAAGTAGATATTTTCAGAAAGAAGATGCAAAACCTTCAATTAAAGAGCTTGAGGCGGTAAAAAAAATGAAGTTACCTTCGATCCAGAGAATTGGCCAGAGGCAATAGTTTCATGGCCGATCTCGGACCGGGTCGCGATTCGTCCCGCCTCGGGCATAGTTGTATTTGTGTTTGTCCTTGCACCACTTATCACCATATAGTTTCTTCTTCATAGTTACCACACCGTTTACTCCAATAGTGGTCGTTAATGACCTAAATGTTGATGCATTCATAAATAACTAAAAAGAAAAAAAGTTAAGCTACCCACAACACACCGCCGACAATTCGAACATGTTAATACAGCGATTTTGGTGAAAATGTCGCTTATCTCATTATTTTGTATGCATTGTTCATATTTATCAAAGACTTGGGGAGTAATAAGTTGAGAGGCGCATCTATCAACACTTGTTACAGCCACAATACGTATGAACAGGACATATTCAATAACGAGATAGACTACACTTTGACGAAAATCAAGATATTAACATTTACAACTAGCGAAGGGGTTGTTCTGGCTAATGGGCTTATCATGACACTGCTCCAAGTTTTATGCAGAAAAAGGTAAGAGCTGTTGATGACGCCAACTGTTCATTTTAGCATTAACGTTCTGAAGCATTGAGGTCCAGAGTAGGGTAAGGAAGGGTCGTACAATGTTGGAATAATATTTTCTTCCGCAATAGAGCACCATTGTAAATACATAGATGTAATTTGTTGCGATTTCTAAATGACCTAAGCAGTTGCGACACTAGGTTCTCGAATACTCCGGTGCAGAAAGTCGAAATGATCCTAACTTCAATCGTCGTGAAATTAAGTGTTTTAAATACAAATGGCGAAAGAACATGGTTGGTGCAATAGAGAAAAAATCATAATGTGATTTGTTTTATTCCTATTTGTGATCATGAGGATGAACGATGGATACGAAAGAGGAGAAGTGAATTTGTAATTTATTATAAGTTTTGTTGATTTATATCAGAAAACAATTAAGAATCATGTTCATTAAATATTTTTGTAACCAATAGTATCTTGATTAGAGCAGACATTCATACCCATCAATTGCAGATTCGTATTCGGATGTAGCGCCCCCTCTCCAATCGACCCCTTAATCATCATTGATCCCGTTAAACATTTCACATACCGTTCTAGAGTTATCACCCACACCACCTGAAGACAAAGTAAAAATTAACTTGGACACGAACAGGTTTAAAAAAAAACATTTTAATTCCTAGGGGGAAGGGGATTTAGGTAAAATAAGTTGACAAAATAATTTCGCTTTTTCGGAGCGTGTGGCTAAATGAAAGTTCAATTATCTGCATTATTTAGGAAGTGTAATAAAATACGATATGAAATATTGTACTCTAAATGTTTACAACTTTTTGGCATTGAAAATATTATTTAATAATATTACACATAACACCCGATATTTTGCACGACGGTACGTAGTAGCACTTCATTCTAATTGCATTTCATTGCAATGAACTGCACTTCCTCACCCCACATTCCACCGCATTCCCACCATATTTTCAAATGATGAAATTGCAACTATGAAACACATAAAGTTAGTTCATCTGTTATTACTAAAATACTTCGAATTTATTTGAAAATCTAAACGCTTTGCGATATTTTTGACGATTGAGTCCCACCGTCCATGTGAATTTAATAACGACGAATATATTTAGAAATGAGAAGAGGTATTAATGAATTCTGAAATAGTTATTTACGATATAAGAAGCAACTTGTCATACTAATACAAGATTGGAAAATCGCGAAACTAGGTCGTTAGGCCGAGTGATGAGTAAAAAGATTGGTACGAATAATTACATTTCGAAAAAATGTATGATGGCTTAGTTTTCTGGTAAGGCTGATACAGAAAACGCAAGGAGTCTTTGGTTTTACTCATGTTACGGAGTACAATTTCATTGAATCACAATATTGCTGTACTGTAACATTACGTTAGCAAACATTTTTAAAGAGAAAAGTGCTGATTACAGGTCTAGAATATTTTCAAAACAAGACATGCATACATTTTTAGTAGAGGCAGGTAATGAGACTTATTTAATGGTGGTGACGTTAACTGAAATTTTTGAAGCTCCCCAGAAAGACGAACTAAAGAATATAAATATAAGTGGTAGACAACGGAATAACCGTACTCGTATACCATTACACCTAGTGCCGTAAAGTTCACACCACGCACCTAGTGCCGTAAAGTTCTTCATTACGAAACTGATTATAACGTCTACTATACATAAACAAAGGGGATAAATGAAGATTCAAAATAATGTTCCATTTAGAGTAGACACATATTTTGATAAATAACAGGGCTGCCTACATAGTCGCAGCGCAATGAAAGAAGTCTAGCCACCGTCGGTCGACGGGATGGAGCAGGGAGCGTGTAAATTAATTGTTTTGGAAGGGCAACACCTTGAATCTACAGGCTACAGAAATATAATGCTGAGAGAATGCAAAGATGATTACATTTATTGAACTTTCTTTTTCCTGCTAGGTGGACACAGTCGTAGCGATTTGCCATTGCCTCAACTCAATGGACAGTAGGGGCGGTTATACGTAACAGACCGTGTAGAAGAGAATACCAGAAAAGTTGAAGACAAATGTGAATATACTATGTAATAACCTATTATAAGGTGAACAAATACGTCTTCTTGCATGTCGCGTGCTTCACAAAATATTATGCTTCCCTTTTCACTTTTAGTATGTGTCTGATAATTTTGCGTTTCCGAATGCGTCAAGTAATGCGATTATTAGTTCCATAAGTGTTGTTAATGTTATCACGGGAGGTGGCAGTATTCATTTCCCTCTGGATGATGGGAATGGGCGTCAAACTATAAGTCGGCTTGTGAGGATGTGCGTGTGCGCGCGCGCGTGTGTGTGTGTGTGTGTGTGTGTGTGTGTGAGAGAGAGAGAGAGAGAGAGAGAGAGAGAGAGAGAGAGAGAGAGAGAGAGAGAGAAGGGTTTGGATAGAACAAGGAAGAGGAATCAAATATCGCGCGCGGACCGTGGCGAAACTGCTCCGGCATTTGCGTGTCGTTGATCGGAGAAACCACGGATAAACTACCTATCCTAGGATCAGCCGCTAGAGTTTTCCTCCAGACAGCGGCTGATGTCAATTTAGCTATCTAGCTAGTGACGAAGTCCACCCGGTCAGAGGCAATGCAGTGACATCAGTTGATGCCCTGAGCCACCTCAGCCGTTCATTTAGTAGGTGTCATTAAACATTTAATGAATGGATCTCAAAGAAAACTATACGAATACTCGACACAACTCTTTACGCATCAAAAAATATGATTGTGGAAATTAGCAAAATTATTACATATATTTTCTTTTCCTCGGTGTATCATGATAAAACGGTAGTTAAAATCTAGGTTTCTTCTATAATTATTGTAATGCCGACTTAGATCTACTATGTTACTTTCGTTTTTGAAAATAAAACCAATTACAGAAGAAGAAACTATTCACACAGATATTTTACATTTTTGCATCCTACATAAGTAGTATAGAGATAAATACGTCATCCGGCTGTAAAAATGGCTTTTTTCGGCAAAAATAGTCATATTGTAGGTCGCTGATACTGAAAAGGTGGATAATTCTTGTTGCTATATGGCAAATGTGGCAAGACATTTATGAACAATCCTAGCTGCTAAAACTTTAAAATATTTTCGGCGACTTCCTGCAACTACAATATTGCAGATAGAAATTTTCTTTGAAATAACACCTTTAAATGGGGCATCATAATATGAATAATTTTTGCGTTATGTTGAAAGGAAATTTTAAAAAATTAGATTTTCTTAAACACGGTTCTATTGTTTTCTTCAGTACTTTTTTGTCGGATAGAGCGGAGCACTCTCATAAAAACGACCTCAGAACCATTTACATTGAACTCTGCATTTTCAAAACTTGCAAAAGTCAGGAACAATGCGAGGACGTAGTTGTTGAAACATCTTCCCCGTGTTTCTTTTGTCCAAAACCCAGGAAACATTCCGTGTATCTATGCACCAGTTGCCGTGTGCCTCGCAGAAGAGGCCAATGGGAACGGGGCTGAGCGAAGCGTCTCTCTGGCGGGGGCGGGGCGGGGGTGGGGGACGGGGGGGCGGCGTCGACGCAGGGCGCATGCTCCCGGCGAGGGCGGCCGAAGCGGCCGCCGCGGATCGTGGCCGCGTCTCGCCGCCGCCCCAGTCGCCGGAGCGCTCCGGCCCCGCTCGCCCGCTCCGCTCCGCTCCGCCCGGCGCCTCGCGTCGCGACGCGACGCGAACCGACGCCAGCGGCGCGCGCGTCGCCCGGCCCGCCGACCAACACGACGCCCGCCGGCCTCCGTGACGCGACCCGCGGGGGCGAACACTGGCTTTCATCATGTTCATGTCTGGTTTGCGCCCTCACGAAAGAAAGCAGTGTTTGACTCGAAACTTTTAGGTGGGAAAATACCTGTCACTCATTCTCCCTTGACGCCCGAACTAGTTAATCGTACGGTCGTAAAACGCAACAAGTTCTAATTCATTTATACGACATTTTCCTGATGATAATTTGGTATTTTTCCTGTTCAATTTAGCCAGATTATTGACTGTGTTTACCTCTGTAACTGTAGGTGAAATGGATTAATGGAAATAGAAAAGGTTAACAATTTCATTTGGCAAGACGTTTGTAGGTAAGATTTTAGTCGGTGTTACTAATATACTTTTAAATGGAATAACTGTATTCATACAATATTATGTCAGTATTCATACAACTATTTAATCACAAGTCAGTCGTGAATTTAGATACTGTAATTGTTTTGTGAACGAATAAGTGTGCTTCAAGGCTGCATGTTTCAAGAAATATTATGCTTCCCCTTTTCGCATTTAGTGGCATTAAACTCCAGCCAGTGTATCATAAAAGAAACGTCATATATACAACATTTTACGCAACAACAAAAATATTGTTTGGAGTAAATAGCAAAACTATTACATGTATCTCAGTCTCCTTCATATAGTATTATTGTCTAACAATAGTAGGTTGGTTCGCTAATTGTGATATCCAGTTAGTGCTATTACGTTATCGGTGTGTTATCGTTAGGGAAAGTTACATCAAGAAATGAGAAAAATATGCACATAAGTGACTAGTGTTTCAAGTGTTACAGAGAACTCAACAGCATCCGTATCTCGTACCATATAATGTTCAAAACTATTCCAGTAAGGCGTGTCAGTGTCACAGGTAGACAAAAGTTTCTCCAGAAAGTGGTCATTCATCTAAAGTCACAAGATTATTTTCGAATCTACGCAAGAGCGACCGTGCTAGGTTGAAAATTATCTTAGTGTCACCACATATTCACTGTAATTTCTCCGGTTATACAAATACTATATATAAATATTATGATGTGACATTTACTAAATATTAAAATATACTGTGTGCGTAATTGTGATCAACGAGTTTGTTGAAAATTTGTTGAAAAGCAACCAATTCCGTAATAAAAGAGTGTCGCAGTCTTCTTGGAGAGTGGTAGTGGTTTCCTGAACTCCCGCCGCCATGGACGCCCACGCGACGCTACACCCCGACGTGGGCGGCCAGGCCGGTGCACCGGCGCCGGAGCTGGACGAGATCGCCTACGACCTCAACGACACCTTCGGCGTGCACTCCAACCTGTCGCGCCACTGGCAGGACCCGCAGCTGGGCGAGCAGTATGAGGCGGGCAACGCCGTCTTCGAGGAGTGCTACCCGCTGTTCGACGTGCTCGAGTTCTTCCACTTCTACTACATCCCGGCCATCATCCTGGTGGGGCTGGTGGGCAACCTGCTGTCGTGCGTGGTCTTCCTCAACACGCACCTCAAGATGCGCAGCTCCAGCTACTACCTGGCCGCGCTGGCGTGCGCCGACTTCGGCTTCCTGAGCGCGCTGCTGCTGGTGTGGCTCAACACGGTGGGCGTGACGCTCTTCAACCGGCACGGCTGGTGCCAGGCGCTCGTCTACGTCAGCTCGGTGTGCTCGTGCATGAGCGTGTGGCTCATCGTGGCGTTCACCGTAGAGCGGTTCATCGCCGTGCAGTACCCGCTGCACCGGCCGCACATGTGCACGGTGGCGCGCGCCAAGACGATCGTGCTGGTGCTGTGCGCCGTGGCGCTGCTCTCCCACTCGTACACGCTGTGGACGGCCGGCATCCAGAGCGGGGCCGACGGCAGCGAGGTGTGCGACCTGCTCGACGAGCACCACGACCTCATGCGCATCATCAACATCGTCGACAGCCTCGCCACGCTCATCGTGCCACTGGTGCTCATCATCGTGATGAACGCCATGATCACGCGCAACCTGCTGCGCTTCGGCCGGCGCTTCAAGCAGGACGGCGGCGGCGCCGGCAGCCTGGCCACGGTGGCCAGCGACCCGCCCGGCCACGACCGCTCCGACATCAACCTCAACCAGATCCCGGTAAGCGAGCCCCTCGTTTGCTTTCTCGCTACCAAGTACAAAGATTACTTTCTCGCTACGGAGTAGAGAGAAAGTTATGTAATGCTGCGCGAAAAACACGGCGAATTTTCAGCAAATAAAACAACTCTTATTACAGGGCCCTGGTAACGGAAAAAGGAATAAATCCAGTTGCTAAATTTCGAAAAAATCTTCGAACATATGGTGTTGCCATCCATGTTTTGTGAGTCCTTGATATTGAAAATTCGAATAACGGCAAAAAGGCTGTCCGTCCGTCCGTCTATGAACAACTCTAGTGGCTAAACCGATCTGCCGATTTTCTCCAAAATTGATATTCCCCAATTGATCTGGCTGATATCTGGCCCCTTGAATTTGAAACCGATATTTTAATTTTGGGGGGATACTTTACATAAACCCCTGGGACATTTTCATAATTTTGAAAAAATGGCTTCATCGTTTTCAATGAAATGTTATTGTTGAATAGTGTGAAGAACGTTTAAGAGAATGGTGCAGCCCTCACGTTCGTTGAAAACAATCATTATTCTAAAATTGAAAAAGTTCAAACGATTTCCGGCGCCTTCCTACAACTATAATTATGAAGATAGAGATTTTTCCTTTAATGAAATTTGTTCCTTAAATATAGATTTAAAAAAATGTAATTGAAATGTTTTATATTTACCAAAATCTGTACAGATAGTGTGTCGTGGACTAAAGCAGAATAGTCTGCTATCCACTGTAACTTTTAAAAACGAAAAGCGTTCATATAATTGTAACTACTGAATGACTAACTACTTTTTCTAAAAACACGCCTCAGACAATACGGGACATTGCGTTTATGTATATATGTATGTTTATTTATACCACTAATCTTAGCATTTAGAAATGCTCATTAATCGTTGAACCTAAAAAAACTCGCTGCACCAAATTCAAAACCGACTCCTTTGGAAAGGTCTATTTTAATTCGTAAAACAAAACAACCAAGAAAAACAAATACATGAAATGTAGTAAATCTCGTAAGCAAAATAATAAATAAATGACGGCTGAAACGTCTATTAACATTACGGTATTATTAAAATTTAGAGTTTTTACTGTTAAACGGTATAAGACAAACGTAAAACACATATAGAGCACACCACCTTTCATTTAAAGCACAATGTCAACACTAGAATGTCCAAATTTCTTTCTAAACGAAAACCCTTTGAGTTTTAAAAATAAAGATTTTCTATCAATATGTACTACATTTTCTTTCTGTAAGGTCTACATAAAATCCAGAGAACATATTCGTGGAAGGGTATATTGATGTAATCAAGAAACGCTTTTCAATAGCAGCTTTTCATTGAAACTGGAATTCACATGTTTATTTACTTTTCTCAAAAGAGCACATAATATGCAAAACTAACAGTTTCTGATATATCTTGAAACATTTTGAAACGCAAATACGTGAGGGAGGAGAAATTGATGTTACTTATTAAGAGTAGTATTAACATTAAAGAGTGGTAAGTTACCCACAGCACGATAGGTTGTACGGTGGAAAACTTGCCACTCTTTAATCTCTGCAAAAAAGCATTGAACACTTGTCAAACTGTCATGTCGACTACAGTAACATGCTGGTTTAGCACAATATGTACTTTTTCGCCCGTCATTTCAAGCAAAATGACGCGAAAAGTACTCAGATTTTCAAAAAGTTGTACATGACGATATTTCAAAATCTATCTTGAAAGAACAATTTCATTAAAGAAAAAAATCTCTGTCTTCATAATTGTAGAAAGACGCCAAAAATATTTTGAACTTTTGCAATTTTCGAACAATCAGAGTTTTCAACGAACATGAGACCTGCACCATTTTCTTAAACGTCCTTCAACCTTCCCTATCCGACAACAAAATTTAATCGAAAACGATTAAGCCTTTTTTTTTTGTTGTTGTTGTTGACGGGCGGCCAGACGGACGGATAGACGGACGGACGGATGGACAGACGGACAGACGAACGGACACACGGACATACGGACAGACGGACAGAGGGACGGGCGGGAGGGCGGACGGACGGAGCGACGAATGGACGGACAGGCAGTCGTTTTGCCGTCATTCGTTATTTAGGAATCAAAGACCCACACAACATGGATTCTGGCTATAACACGTGTCAGAGGATTTTTTTTTTCTAAATTTAGCGGCTTGATTTATCCCCTTTTTCGTTATTAGGGCCCTGTAATAAGAGTGTTTTCTGCAGAAAACTCGCCGTTTTTTCGCGCAGCATTACAAAACTTTATCTCTGCCGCGTAAACGGTTGCGAGAAAGTAACAAGCAACCCACATAGTTTTTGTATGAAATGTATTTATAAATGTATTAATTATTGTAATACTTCTTTTAAATTGCAAAATAACGTGCCTATTCAAAACCAATAGCTCATTTTTCAATTCCACATGTTCGATGTGTAGTTTACACAAATTATTTGCATTCGTCAGTAACGAGAACATAACGTTTCATTGATTGAAAAATGTTTATAGAAAGAATTTTACAAGCAATTATTAGGAAAAGGCATAATAAAGAATTCTAACGCTCAAAACAATTTTCGCACAATTTTTATATACCAGCTGAAAAGACCGTAGTATGTCAACTTCGAATGCACTGAACCGTAGTTTTGGGGGTCTTTTTATACCAATGAAATAGTATATCCACGACATTCTCTCTCTTAAAGTTTGCAGTACCCTTCACTCGGTTAAAGACAGTTTCAGAGTGTGGACTTCGACTCGGTCTGTTTTTCTTGGAAGTGGCAACAAAATACGCGGTGGTTTTGTTTTTGGCCCAGTGACTCCGTTTGCCTTCGTACACTCAGAGAAGCGTGGTGCTGAATCAATGGCCTAATTGGGGTGCTCAGACAACTTGTCAGGACCTCGAACTTTTGAAACGGAGAGTTTTTGAACCCGACACGCGATGTTCAAACTGATGGCTATTCTAAATGCCTCTTGTCCAGTAGAACTCCTATTTCGTTAATTCTTTCCTTCTTTTTGTTAAGTTTTGAGCTCAGATATTAGCAATGTGTAATAATTACATTTGATGGATATTTTCAAGAGTTTAAAAGAGTGTCTGTAACAGTGTTAATGCAATACAGCAAATCTGACCTACTATTCTCCTTGTAATATTTCTAATATTTTCAATGTTACACAATATTATATACACATTCAATGCAATAATGTTAAAATTTATTAACTTGTTCTGTTATTTATTTCACTAATATTTAGGCCTTGTCCACATCGTTCTCGTGAATCTGCTCTCGATCCTGATATCGAGGCATTTATAAGACCTAAGAGAATTAGAGGCATCTAGACCGAAGAGAATTACGAGGAAAGAGATGCAAATGACCATGAATATGACGTAGACCCTCATTAAAATTCAGTGCATGACACACAAGACAAACAAGAAACGGATACGCTAAACTGACGCACTGGGTTAGGCGAAAGGCAAAGGGTTATGAAAACACTTTATTATAATTACATTTGTGTTAACATGTTTCCCTTTAATTACAATGCTTGTATTTTTATTTTAATACCTAAACAAAATGTCAAATTGTTAAAAAGTACCCTAAGCAATTGTAAAATCATTACTCAACCTATTACTCGGCTGTTTGGTGTATCATAGTTGACTCAATATTGCTACGAAGGAAATTCATTGCATCCATTCCCTCTTTTGAGACCACAAACCCACGTAGAGTAGGCGGCTGCAGAGACAATCACTCCGTATGGAATAAAGCGTAAATTGGAATCCCGCGTAAGGCAAAAACTATTTTCAAACTGTGGGACACGAAAGGCACAACATATCCCTTAATATCAGCTTTACTGTCAGTAATAATTACTGATCGAAAGGGGTCTAAAGCATTCGAAAGGTCAATGCACTAACCAATCAATTTTCAAAATTGCATTGACGAACACCACAGTACAGAGAGGGATGAACGACCGGGTAAGAGAGAGGTTGAAGTCGAGGTTGAACTAAACAGGGCTCGTCTCTGCAGATAATAAGTCAACCCTGTGTCACGCCGTGACTTACCCGGGGGGGGAGGTATGGCGCTGGTTAGAGAAGGAAACGGAATTGTGACTGAATGCAACGCGGTATAATTATAATTAATAACATTGTACATACTATTTATTGCAAACAGTCTTATGCTGTGAATGAAATTAAATAATAAAACATGAGTGAAATTACTTTCCGTCTCTTCTCTAATATTATTACGATTACCAAATTCTGATACTATTTTAACAAACATCTAATATTATGAAGGGAATTACTTCCCCTGCTATTGTTAATATTGTTATATCTACCGTTACCCTGCTATGCTAGCAAATTCTCTCACTAATTTATTAAATTTACTTCCAATTTAATCATGGATGCAACATAAAACATATTACTCTTTACCTGTTGCATGTGGACGTATAATTCTATACAGAATCACGATTCCTGGAAGTTCTATTGACTGAAACAAATTATTAGATTGATGGCAACTAATATAAAATATCAGACTTTTTCAACAATAAAAATGTAACATTTGAATTCATGAGAATTATTTTCAATGTGGACCATTAAACGTACGGGTTTGAATGTAAGTTCGTCAGCGAAGTATAAGATACGCGGCCGCGACTTTTCCTATCTGTGTTTCGAATGAAACACAGACGCGCAATTCTCGCGACAGACTATATTCAACTACTTATTGAAAAATCCTTCCATCTATGGAGCTACCCTAATAATACTATTAGGGTACATTAATAAAGTTTCCAATTACAATTTAATACTACAATTTAAACACTATCAAGCTCTCAAACCTCAAACGGATCATAAATTCCCGCATCACTATCATTTCTATAATATTCAGCCTACGCTGAAAATCCGTTCGCACCTCACCAACCACTTACGAGTGTTATTTTCAATGTTTTTCTAGAAAATATTCCCTTGCGTTCTTCTAAAAGATCACAGCTATAAATACCTTCTACAAACTTTTTCACAAAATGTGTTGGGGCCGTGTCTATCAGCACAGCGCTACGACATAAAGAATGGAATATCACACTTTGTTGATACATTGTCCTAACAACGCGTATTATTTTACTTCCGAATTTGCAAACAATGCTGTTATTACTATCGCTGGAAGCCGATTCTATCATTAAAACTAAATCCAGGATTATTGGCTTATCACACATGAGTGATAAAAAAATTAATAAAGCGATGACAATGAAATGATTATAAGTTGGATAAAAGGGCAGTTTGCATTTGTTACACATGATATAGAATTGCTCACAGTTGAAGTTCATAGTTTCAGAGTTGTACCTCACTGGAATTGCCGTACGACATTGTTGAATAGTTGTACCTTGTCCAACGAGTTGATGCAGCGTGGGTGAACCTCAGAGGTGCTCATCCGGGTAGAACTGAGAATACAGGCCTCCCACACAGGTAACCAATTACGAGGCGCACATGTGGCCCCGAGACAGGACCAAGTTAGTAGACCAATCGCTCTCGTTCGGACCCAGGCAGCAATAGCACGCCCACGGCACGAGCTCCACGTGCGCGGCTAAATGAAATCTGTTCCGTCATGCTGTTTACACCGATTCACCGCAATTACCAAAGGCAATATCACGTTCGGTGCCTACTCGTCGAAAACAATGTAGCGCACTTGATTCGACAATAGTCTAACTTTAAACACAGGGCAGTTACGATGAATTTGTTGAAGAAGAACTGCTTGTCGAAGACCAAGAGGAGTGTGTTGTCACGTACACGCGAAGGGAATTCGAATACGCGCGAAGAGATCGAGAAGTGTTGTCACGTACGAAAGAAGGAATTCAATGACGGGAATGCTGTGGCCGGGTTTTAATACAAACGCCATTTTCATGTCGACTAAGATAAGGAAATTTTGAATTGCAGGTGCTTTCTGAATCTCCATAAATATCTGATAAAAAAATTAAATAATCAGGAAAACCTTCAAGTAGTAGTAGTAGTTCCGAACGTTTTAAGGAATTCCCAGGGTTGTTTGTCTCTAACTTTACAGAAATTGTTTTGTTGGTCAATTTAGCAATAAAATCAGCATTTGGAACGAAAAAGGATTTGCCGCTTTGCTGAATACGACTCAGTTGTTGCATAAACCCGGCAGAGCATACAAAATGCGTATAAAATGATTTTGTGATGATGAAATGTTCGAGTGAATTTGTGTGAAATGATCGTGTGAATTTAAAACTACATCAATGATTTTTTATGAACAGCATTTACAACATTTAATTTAAATAATAAGAAAATTTTCATTCAGAAGAAACTTCTGCTGTTAGTAAGAAAACAGACGAATGAAAACACCACAGGAAGCGTTGCAAGATCGTTGCAAGATCGACGGATGGATTTGGTGTCCAAGAAATAAATATGCTATTTTAATTATTATGATAAGCATTTGTAAATTTATATTTCCCTATTAACTCTTCGCCTAACATCACAGCCACTATCCGGCACTAATTTCATCTAATAGCTACGTTTCACACAAAATAAGAAGATGCAGGAAAGATAAACTGTCAGACAGAAACACAACACGACATCCAATGAAACAAAGAATTGCATAACATATAGAAAAATATTATTTTCTTCAATATTTGTAAGAATGGGTGTATCAGTGATTCTACTTTTTGACTGGGTAATATTAATATATAATAATCATCAAAATATATTAAATATTCGGTGCTGAAACAAATATTTTCTCTTTGTCACTATTAACAATTTTTATCTTTATATTCTTCACCACTGTTAAAGCTCTGTTTTCCTTTGTAAAAGGCAGCTTTATGTAAAATTCTCTAATGTCTGAGGAAGGATGTTATTCTTTGCCTTTTTTATTCATTCCATTGCATCCAGTGTTGTCACTTTCACAGATCAGTAACACGCAAATACTCCTGAAGGGTAATGATAAGCGATTGCATAACACACTTATTGTAAAAGTGTTTGAAGTTGTAAATTAACATAAAGGTTATATAACTGATGTGCAGGGGAGGAACCTTAAGTTTCACACTAGTTGAAAGAATGTGGGAATGAAAAGTAGCGTTATGTAGTAGTAATTTATGTATCAAGGGCGTTAAGTAGATCTTTTTGCCCCGAGTGCGACTTCCAAACCTGAGGGACCTCTGGCCCGAGGGGTTGGAAGTCACCTGAAGGGAAAAAATCTAGTAACGCCCGTGGTGCACACAAAACTTTATGGTTTACTAATTTTTTGCTGAAGAAACAAGAATTCGAAACATTCTATAATTTGTCTTGCGTCTAAAGTGAAAAGAGGCATTGTAATAGACATTTGTCAATACCACGTCAGATAAATAATGAGATACAGTGTGTATCTCATTACTATTGCATAGTCGTTATTGGATTGATTTGTTTGTAGAAAATAAAATAATATAGTTAAGTTCCTCCGGAAATTCTCGCAAAAGCTAACAAAACTACGGGCAGTGGTTTGCAGTAAAATATCGAAAAATATATAAAAAGGTTTAGGGTGCATTTGAGAGTTATATAACAGTGTGAATAACCGTGTAAATTGCTTTGATGAAACAGTACTTTTAGGATATTTGCTTTTATTGCCAAAATTTGTTTAGAATATATCATAACAAAAAAAAATAACATTTCGAAGATGTTAACTGATGTGCCTTATACATCTTATTACTAAGCGTAGTACTGCTACTCAAGACGCACATACTATGTCTACTATGTGTTTAAAAAATGTGATACGTGACAGTGAAATACGAGTGACTGGTTACAATAGTATATTCACGGGAACATTCCATAATTGCAATTTTCTTATCATTTAAGCAAAATAAGGTTTATTACGAGTTATTTTACTTATTTGAGCATTATGCCATTTATTTATTGGCTGGTTGCTTAGATAGTGATTCCGGGCGAGTCAACATCTTTGGTCATTAGTCCCGCGCGTGTAATGCATGTTTTTTCCACGGGAGATGGCAGTGATCTTCCCCTCCTGGATGGCGAGATCCGGCGCCGACCTACCGTCGGTTAGCGGGATTCCCCCTAACTACGACTCTCCCACCGCCCCAGCTAGACAAGCTCTAAACTCCCGACCGGTCTCCCAGGATATGTGGTAGTGTAGTGCATATTAGCGTAAGTTTGTGTGTAAGGGGAGAGGATAGGACAAGGAAGAGGAAGGAAAAATTGCGCGCGGTCCGTGGCCCGTTTGTTAGGGTACTGCTCCAGCATTCGCCTGGTGTTGATCGGAGAAACCACGGAAAAATACCGATCAGAGCAGCCGGCTGCTAGAATTTTCCTCCAGACGGTGATTGAATTCCAGGAAAGCTAGTGTCAAAAATCTTGCCGCCGCCAGGACTCGAACCTAGGACTTCCCGGTCAGAGGCGCTGCAGTGACATCAATTGATGCACTGAGCTACCGCTCCCGATCCATTTACTTATTGTATTTGCTTGCATTGATGACTTCAATAAACCTAACCTTTCATGAAAATGTTGTATGTGTTGTGTTGGTATTAGAGCGGACAATAAAGTATTCAAAAGGCCCGAAGACAAAAAAAGAAATGCATTCAGAAAGGCCCACAAGAGTATTGACCATACCGTTACGTGTTTTGTTTGAGGTCCGTTAACACACAGCAGTGAACTAGTAAGCCATAAAAAAAACAATGGTTACCATCTGGCAATCAGCCAATTTAGCCAAGTGAATCCTTCACCACATAGAAAAAAAAACGTATTTCCCTAGTCATTTTCCCTCCCATGCATTTATATCTCTTCAAAACAAGCGATTTTGTAGGTAAAATTCTAAAGAGAAGACCGGTTTAATCTCCACTGAAAATGTATTTAGCTTCGTGCCCCTTCAACGCTTTTTGAAATTATCTGTTTCTATTCTTCTTCAGTTCTTACTTCAACAGCTTTCACTCCATCACAGATTTTATTAAATAATGTGTTGCAACCTTAAACTCTAACATTTTAAATGGAGCTTAAATTAATTGTCTCCTCTTGAGATTTTAAAATTTGTTTTTCCTAATTTCTGGGATACTTTCGTTGCTTTTCCATGAAATGTGAACGTAGAAGTAGACAACCCTTCAGCCTTTACATACCACCGAAAGATCTCGTAAAGATCACGTCAATTTCTTCGATATTTTTTATCCAGCGGCTTTTTGTTTACCGGAATTCTTTGTAACCACTTCATGAAAAAGATATCGAAAGTGTCCTTCAAGTGCTCTTCTAGTGCTCTTCAAGTAGACAAATTTTCAAATTCTCATCAAGTATTTTCTCATCAAAAGTTAACGTTAATTAGTTTGTCACCTAACACCATAAAGAATATGGTTAACACAACGCCTGCAACATACCTGTTTGCGAAGAACAGTGCTCATACAAGTAAACGGTGACTTTCGCAACAGAATTTTCTATTAAACGAATCAAAATGTTTTTTTCATTTTTTGGAATGACCAATATTTGGTTAAATGTATCGCGTAAATCCAATATTTAGCAAAACTTCTAAAATTTTGATTAATAATTAAAGGATTAGGCCAAGAGACCTTTGCATATTTATCTTATTTAATGTTTGAAGCTCGTTTTATGATAAAGTCGTTACAGCTTCATTTTTGAAAATATTTTTTCTCAGTGTCAAAAATGTTTACAAACCAAGCATTGAGACGTAACTTGTCGTTGGTCATTATTTTATTTAGTATTTCGTTCGCTTGTACGATTACGTGGATTGCGAAGGAGACCTGCGCGTAGTATTAACAGTAAACTGCATATGAAACTGTTAAACGGAAGTGAATTAGAAAAAAAGGAACACTTCCAAAAATACGAGAGGAGACATAAATAATAACGTTGATCAATTTATATTCATTTTTAATTTGTAGTAACATGTGATGTATAAAACTTACGTGAAGGATATTAATTACACTTCTTTGATGTTTACGAACTTCCTACTGGTCACTTAATGCTAGAGGTTTCATACTTATTATATTTGGTTTACTATATTTCCTTTCATTCTCTATTTTCTTTAATTCACTCGTGAGTATTCCGTAGAGTTGGGCGGGCACGAGCGCAAATGGCAGGCAAGGGCAACGGCTTCACCCGTGGGGCAAAGTGCCGGTAGACTGTCGGCGATGAGAGACACATCGCGACGATGGAAGAAGTTGCCAAATTTGGAAAACGCATTGAAATGTTTGGTAATGTCGTGTTTGCATTTAAATGCAGAAAATACTCAAATATGTATTATCTCTGAATGTTACTAAAATTTAAATATAAATTGCTGTTCATGCAATTCTAAAATATTGAATGGTATATTTTTGAAATCAAAATGGAAAACCTAACAGTGAAACAGAAAGTGGCTAAAGTTGTTTCCAGTGCACAAATGATGTAAAATGTGAAGTAAGAGTTCACAATGTTCACGAGATTTTAGGAACACTTTGATCTTTTTTTCTATTGTGAAATTCGATTTAGTATGAAACTAAAGCTACTTGCATTTCCTATGAATGTTAAGAAAGAAAACAAAACAAAAGTAAAGAGTATTGATTCTCAGGATTCTAGTTAAAATGAAGATAACAAATCGTTCGAAGTCCAGGAGCTTGAATTTTTGAATAGCCAGCAAAAGGTTCTAAGTTCCGGATATCGAACATTTTTTCTGTACATTAACACTTGAAAGACAGTCTACATACGTCACAGAGGGGCCATGGAAAACGAACTTTTATGCACAGAAAGTTGAATTTATATTTTAAGAACAGTTTCCCACCATTAACTCGAAACCGGTGAAGTGTGACATCAAACATTTTTGTTTGCTCCGATTCAGTTACGAGTACGAATGAAAAAAACATCCCCAACATTGGTTATTGTCCCGCCCGCACCTCAAAACCCTTTGGCGCCGTGACGTTACCGCGGCCTGGAGTGGAGAACCGCTCCCGGGGTTGCAGCCTTCTCTTGCGCAAAGGACTCTTCACTCCCAGCATGTTACCGGCGCGCCCGCAGGAAGGCTACGGCGGAATATTTTCAAAACCAAAACATCCTCTCACTACCCAAACCCACAGCCTCGACAACAAAACGTTCGCCACAACTAATATAAACTCTTGCCTCGCCCCGGCTGCCTCTTCTCGTTCTACACTGATGTGTTCACGAAATGAAAATTAAACACCAACTTTAACAATGCTTTATTCCATCTCTATTTACATTCCCTTTTCACAATCTTTCCAAGCGGCGTCGCCTCTTCCCTTTTCTCTCCGTCTGTGCTCGGGCTGAGCACTAAACTATCACGGCCACTCTCGGCCAGGCGTCGCGCCGCCTTGCTACGGCGCCGGGGATACTCGTGGTGGTGAGTCTCCAGTCACGCGCAGCCGGCCGTGTCGATCTCGCGTCACCAACTCCTCTCGCCCGGCTCGCGGTCGCCCTTAGGTTGCATGACTGCTCTTCCGTGCAGCCCGTGCTGGCTTCTGGACTAGCTGACTGTCGACGTACTAACTAGCCGCACCGGGGGCGGTAGCTCAGTGCATCAACTGATGTCACTGCAGCGCTTCTGACCGGGAGCTCCTAGGTTCGAATCCTGACGGCGACAGGATTTTCTAGCTTTTCAGCTAGGCCGAATTCAGACGCGGCCTGGAGGAGAATTCTAGCGGCCGGCTGCTCTGATCGGTAGTTTTCCGGGGTTTCTTCCGATGAACACCACGCGAATGCCGGAGCAGTACCCTAACAAACGGGCCACGGACCGCGCGCGATCTGTCCTTCCTCTTCGTTATCCTATCCTCTCCCCTTACACACACACACACACACACACACACACACACACACACACACACTTACACTAACATGCACTACACTACCACATATTCCGGGAGATCAGTCGGGAGCTTAGAGCTTGTCCCGGCTGTGGCGGTGCCCCGCTGGTGGGAGAGTCCTGTTTAGGGGGAAACCCCACTAGCCAACGGTAGGTCGGCGCTGGATCTCGCCATCCAGCTGGGGAAGACGACCGCCATCTTCCGAGAAACAAACATGCAGTACACTAACGGGATTAATGACCAAAACCGTTGACGCGCCCGGAAACACGAAAAAATCAATCAATCAAACTAACTAGCCACGAGCTTTTTCAAATTTTGCCCCGCCAGTATCCTTGGCGAGGCGAGAATTTATTCAAAAGTACAGAGTACAGTTTTCGCTCCAGCATTTCTGCTTTTGGAGCTTAGGGGAGGGCATTAACTTCAATAATTTGGTAATTGCGGTGAATCGGTGTAAACAGCATGACGGAACAGATTTCATTTAGCCGCGCACGTGGAGCTCGTGCCGTGGGCGTGCTATTGCTGCCTGGGTCCGAACGAGAGCGATTGGTCTACTAACTTGGTCCTGTCTCGGGGCCACATGTGCGCCTCGTAATTGGTTACCTGTGTGGGAGGCCTGTATTCTCAGTTCTACCCGGATGAGCACCTCTGAGGTTCACCCACGCTGCATCAACTCGTTGGACAAGGTACAACTATTCAACAATGTCGTACGGCAATTCCAGTGAGGTACAACTCTGAAACTATGAACTTCAACTGTGAGCAATTCTATATCATGTGTAACAAATGCAAACTGCCCTTTTATCCAACTTATAATCATTTCATTGTCATCGCTTTATTAATTTTTTTATCACTCATGTGTGATAAGCCAATAATCCTGGATTTAGTTTTAATGATAGAATCGGCTTCCAGCGATAGTAATAACAGCATTGTTTGCAAATTCGGAAGTAAAATAATACGCGTTGTTAGGACAATGTATCAACAAAGTGTGATATTCCATTCTTTATGTCGTAGCGCTGTGCTGATAGACACGGCCCCAACACATTTTGTGAAAAAGTTTGTAGAAGGTATTTATAGCTGTGATCTTTTAGAAGAACGCAAGGGAATATTTTCTAGAAAAACATTGAAAATAACACTCGTAAGTGGTTGGTGAGGTGCGAACGGATTTTCAGCGTAGGCTGAATATTATAGAAATGATAGTGATGCGGGAATTTATGATCCGTTTGAGGTTTGAGAGCTTGATAGTGTTTAAATTGTAGTATTAAATTGTAATTGGAAACTTTATTAATGTACCCTAATAGTATTATTAGGGTAGCTCCATAGATGGAAGGATTTTTCAATAAGTAGTTGAATATAGTCTGTCGCGAGAATTGCGCGTCTGTGTTTCATTCGAAACACAGATAGGAAAAGTCGCGGCCGCGTATCTTATACTTCGCTGACGAACTTACATTCAAACCCGTACGTTTAATGGTCCACATTGAAAATAATTCTCATGAATTCAAATGTTACATTTTTATTGTTGAAAAAGTCTGATATTTTATATTAGTTGCCATCAATCTAATAATTTGTTTCAGTCAATAGAACTTCCAGGAATCGTGATTCTGTATAGAATTATACGTCCACATGCAACAGGTAAAGAGTAATATGTTTTATGTTGCATCCATGATTAAATTGGAAGTAAATTTAATAAATTAGTGAGAGAATTTGCTAGCATAGCAGGGTAACGGTAGATATAACAATATTAACAATAGCAGGGGAAGTAATTCCCTTCATAATATTAGATGTTTGTTAAAATAGTATCAGAATTTGGTAATCGTAATAATATTAGAGAAGAGACGGAAAGTAATTTCACTCATGTTTTATTATTTAATTTCATTCACAGCATAAGACTGTTTGCAATAAATAGTATGTACAATGTTATTAATTATAATTATACCGCGTTGCATTCAGTCACAATTCCGTTTCCTTCTCTAACCAGCGCCATACCTCCCCCCCCGGGTAAGTCACGGCGTGACACAGGGTTGACTTATTATCTGCAGAGACGAGCCCTGTTTAGTTCAACCTCGACTTCAACCTCTCTCTTACCCGGTCGTTCATCCCTCTCTGTACTGTGGTGTTCGTCAATGCAATTTTGAAAATTGATTGGTTAGTGCATTGACCTTTCGAATGCTTTAGACCCCTTTCGATCAGTAATTATTACTGACAGTAAAGCTGATATTAAGGGATATGTTGTGCCTTTCGTGTCCCACAGTTTGAAAATAGTTTTTGCCTTACGCGGGATTCCAATTTACGCTTTATTCCATACGGAGTGATTGTCTCTGCAGCCGCCTACTCTACGTGGGTTTGTGGTCTCAAAAGAGGGAATGGATGCAATGAATTTCCTTCGTAGCAATATTGAGTCAACTATGATACACCAAACAGCCGAGTAATAGGTTGAGTAATGATTTTACAATTGCTTAGGGTACTTTTTAACAATTTGACATTTTGTTTAGGTATTAAAATAAAAATACAAGCATTGTAATTAAAGGGAAACATGTTAACACAAATGTAATTATAATAAAGTGTTTTCATAACCCTTTGCCTTTCGCCTAACCCAGTGCGTCAGTTTAGCGTATCCGTTTCTTGTTTGTCTTGTGTGTCATGCACTGAATTTTAATGAGGGTCTACGTCATATTCATGGTCATTTGCATCTCTTTCCTCGTAATTCTCTTCGGTCTAGATGCCTCTAATTCTCTTAGGTCTTATAAATGCCTCGATATCAGGATCGAGAGCAGATTCACGAGAACGATGTGGACAAGGCCTAAATATTAGTGAAATAAATAACAGAACAAGTTAATAAATTTTAACATTATTGCATTGAATGTGTATATAATATTGTGTAACATTGAAAATATTAGAAATATTACAAGGAGAATAGTAGGTCAGATTTGCTGTATTGCATTAACACTGTTACAGACACTCTTTTAAACTCTTGAAAATATCCATCAAATGTAATTATTACACATTGCTAATATCTGAGCTCAAAACTTAACAAAAAGAAGGAAAGAATTAACGAAATAGGAGTTCTACTGGACAAGAGGCATTTAGAATAGCCATCAGTTTGAACATCGCGTGTCGGGTTCAAAAACTCTCCGTTTCAAAAGTTCGAGGTCCTGACAAGTTGTCTGAGCACCCCAATTAGGCCATTGATTCAGCACCACGCTTCTCTGAGTGTACGAAGGCAAACGGAGTCACTGGGCCAAAAACAAAACCACCGCGTATTTTGTTGCCACTTCCAAGAAAAACAGACCGAGTCGAAGTCCACACTCTGAAACTGTCTTTAACCGAGTGAAGGGTACTGCAAACTTTAAGAGAGAGAATGTCGTGGATATACTATTTCATTGGTATAAAAAGACCCCCAAAACTACGGTTCAGTGCATTCGAAGTTGACATACTACGGTCTTTTCAGCTGGTATATAAAAATTGTGCGAAAATTGTTTTGAGCGTTAGAATTCTTTATTATGCCTTTTCCTAATAATTGCTTGTAAAATTCTTTCTATAAACATTTTTCAATCAATGAAACGTTATGTTCTCGTTACTGACGAATGCAAATAATTTGTGTAAACTACACATCGAACATGTGGAATTGAAAAATGAGCTATTGGTTTTGAATAGGCACGTTATTTTGCAATTTAAAAGAAGTATTACAATAATTAATACATTTATAAATACATTTCATACAAAAACTATGTGGGTTGCTTGTTACTTTCTCGCAACCGTTTACGCGGCAGAGATAAAGTTTTGTAATGCTGCGCGAAAAAACGGCGAGTTTTCTGCAGAAAACACTCTTATTACAGGGCCCTAATAACGAAAAAGGGGATAAATCAAGCCGCTAAATTTAGAAAAAAAAAATCCTCTGACACGTGTTATAGCCAGAATCCATGTTGTGTGGGTCTTTGATTCCTAAATAACGAATGACGGCAAAACGACTGCCTGTCCGTCCATTCGTCGCTCCGTCCGTCCGCCCTCCCGCCCGTCCCTCTGTCCGTCTGTCCGTATGTCCGTGTGTCCGTTCGTCTGTCCGTCTGTCCATCCGTCCGTCCGTCTATCCGTCCGTCTGGCCGCCCGTCAACAACAACAACAAAAAAAAAAGGCTTAATCGTTTTCGATTAAATTTTGTTGTCGGATAGGGAAGGTTGAAGGACGTTTAAGAAAATGGTGCAGGTCTCATGTTCGTTGAAAACTCTGATTGTTCGAAAATTGCAAAAGTTCAAAATATTTTTGGCGTCTTTCTACAATTATGAAGACAGAGATTTTTTTCTTTAATGAAATTGTTCTTTCAAGATAGATTTTGAAATATCGTCATGTACAACTTTTTGAAAATCTGAGTACTTTTCGCGTCATTTTGCTTGAAATGACGGGCGAAAAAGTACATATTGTGCTAAACCAGCATGTTACTGTAGTCGACATGACAGTTTGACAAGTGTTCAATGCTTTTTTGCAGAGATTAAAGAGTGGCAAGTTTTCCACCGTACAACCTATCGTGCTGTGGGTAACTTACCACTCTTTAATGTTAATACTACTCTTAATAAGTAACATCAATTTCTCCTCCCTCACGTATTTGCGTTTCAAAATGTTTCAAGATATATCAGAAACTGTTAGTTTTGCATATTATGTGCTCTTTTGAGAAAAGTAAATAAACATGTGAATTCCAGTTTCAATGAAAAGCTGCTATTGAAAAGCGTTTCTTGATTACATCAATATACCCTTCCACGAATATGTTCTCTGGATTTTATGTAGACCTTACAGAAAGAAAATGTAGTACATATTGATAGAAAATCTTTATTTTTAAAACTCAAAGGGTTTTCGTTTAGAAAGAAATTTGGACATTCTAGTGTTGACATTGTGCTTTAAATGAAAGGTGGTGTGCTCTATATGTGTTTTACGTTTGTCTTATACCGTTTAACAGTAAAAACTCTAAATTTTAATAATACCGTAATGTTAATAGACGTTTCAGCCGTCATTTATTTATTATTTTGCTTACGAGATTTACTACATTTCATGTATTTGTTTTTCTTGGTTGTTTTGTTTTACGAATTAAAATAGACCTTTCCAAAGGAGTCGGTTTTGAATTTGGTGCAGCGAGTTTTTTTAGGTTCAACGATTAATGAGCATTTCTAAATGCTAAGATTAGTGGTATAAATAAACATACATATATACATAAACGCAATGTCCCGTATTGTCTGAGGCGTGTTTTTAGAAAAAGTAGTTAGTCATTCAGTAGTTACAATTATATGAACGCTTTTCGTTTTTAAAAGTTACAGTGGATAGCAGACTATTCTGCTTTAGTCCACGACACACTATCTGTACAGATTTTGGTAAATATAAAACATTTCAATTACATTTTTTTAAATCTATATTTAAGGAACAAATTTCATTAAAGGAAAAATCTCTATCTTCATAATTATAGTTGTAGGAAGGCGCCGGAAATCGTTTGAACTTTTTCAATTTTAGAATAATGATTGTTTTCAACGAACGTGAGGGCTGCACCATTCTCTTAAACGTTCTTCACACTATTCAACAATAACATTTCATTGAAAACGATGAAGCCATTTTTTCAAAATTATGAAAATGTCCCAGGGGTTTATGTAAAGTATCCCCCCAAAATTAAAATATCGGTTTCAAATTCAAGGGGCCAGATATCAGCCAGATCAATTGGGGAATATCAATTTTGGAGAAAATCGGCAGATCGGTTTAGCCACTAGAGTTGTTCATAGACGGACGGACGGACAGCCTTTTTGCCGTTATTCGAATTTTCAATATCAAGGACTCACAAAACATGGATGGCAACACCATATGTTCGAAGATTTTTTCGAAATTTAGCAACTGGATTTATTCCTTTTTCCGTTACCAGGGCCCTGTAATAAGAGTTGTTTTATTTGCTGAAAATTCGCCGTGTTTTTCGCGCAGCATTACATAACTTTCTCTCTACTCCGTAGCGAGAAAGTAATCTTTGTACTTGGTAGCGAGAAAGCAAACGAGGGGCTCGCTTACCGGGATCTGGTTGAGGTTGATGTCGGAGCGGTCGTGGCCGGGCGGGTCGCTGGCCACCGTGGCCAGGCTGCCGGCGCCGCCGCCGTCCTGCTTGAAGCGCCGGCCGAAGCGCAGCAGGTTGCGCGTGATCATGGCGTTCATCACGATGATGAGCACCAGTGGCACGATGAGCGTGGCGAGGCTGTCGACGATGTTGATGATGCGCATGAGGTCGTGGTGCTCGTCGAGCAGGTCGCACACCTCGCTGCCGTCGGCCCCGCTCTGGATGCCGGCCGTCCACAGCGTGTACGAGTGGGAGAGCAGCGCCACGGCGCACAGCACCAGCACGATCGTCTTGGCGCGCGCCACCGTGCACATGTGCGGCCGGTGCAGCGGGTACTGCACGGCGATGAACCGCTCTACGGTGAACGCCACGATGAGCCACACGCTCATGCACGAGCACACCGAGCTGACGTAGACGAGCGCCTGGCACCAGCCGTGCCGGTTGAAGAGCGTCACGCCCACCGTGTTGAGCCACACCAGCAGCAGCGCGCTCAGGAAGCCGAAGTCGGCGCACGCCAGCGCGGCCAGGTAGTAGCTGGAGCTGCGCATCTTGAGGTGCGTGTTGAGGAAGACCACGCACGACAGCAGGTTGCCCACCAGCCCCACCAGGATGATGGCCGGGATGTAGTAGAAGTGGAAGAACTCGAGCACGTCGAACAGCGGGTAGCACTCCTCGAAGACGGCGTTGCCCGCCTCATACTGCTCGCCCAGCTGCGGGTCCTGCCAGTGGCGCGACAGGTTGGAGTGCACGCCGAAGGTGTCGTTGAGGTCGTAGGCGATCTCGTCCAGCTCCGGCGCCGGTGCACCGGCCTGGCCGCCCACGTCGGGGTGTAGCGTCGCGTGGGCGTCCATGGCGGCGGGAGTTCAGGAAACCACTACCACTCTCCAAGAAGACTGCGACACTCTTTTATTACGGAATTGGTTGCTTTTCAACAAATTTTCAACAAACTCGTTGATCACAATTACGCACACAGTATATTTTAATATTTAGTAAATGTCACATCATAATATTTATATATAGTATTTGTATAACCGGAGAAATTACAGTGAATATGTGGTGACACTAAGATAATTTTCAACCTAGCACGGTCGCTCTTGCGTAGATTCGAAAATAATCTTGTGACTTTAGATGAATGACCACTTTCTGGAGAAACTTTTGTCTACCTGTGACACTGACACGCCTTACTGGAATAGTTTTGAACATTATATGGTACGAGATACGGATGCTGTTGAGTTCTCTGTAACACTTGAAACACTAGTCACTTATGTGCATATTTTTCTCATTTCTTGATGTAACTTTCCCTAACGATAACACACCGATAACGTAATAGCACTAACTGGATATCACAATTAGCGAACCAACCTACTATTGTTAGACAATAATACTATATGAAGGAGACTGAGATACATGTAATAGTTTTGCTATTTACTCCAAACAATATTTTTGTTGTTGCGTAAAATGTTGTATATATGACGTTTCTTTTATGATACACTGGCTGGAGTTTAATGCCACTAAATGCGAAAAGGGGAAGCATAATATTTCTTGAAACATGCAGCCTTGAAGCACACTTATTCGTTCACAAAACAATTACAGTATCTAAATTCACGACTGACTTGTGATTAAATAGTTGTATGAATACTGACATAATATTGTATGAATACAGTTATTCCATTTAAAAGTATATTAGTAACACCGACTAAAATCTTACCTACAAACGTCTTGCCAAATGAAATTGTTAACCTTTTCTATTTCCATTAATCCATTTCACCTACAGTTACAGAGGTAAACACAGTCAATAATCTGGCTAAATTGAACAGGAAAAATACCAAATTATCATCAGGAAAATGTCGTATAAATGAATTAGAACTTGTTGCGTTTTACGACCGTACGATTAACTAGTTCGGGCGTCAAGGGAGAATGAGTGACAGGTATTTTCCCACCTAAAAGTTTCGAGTCAAACACTGCTTTCTTTCGTGAGGGCGCAAACCAGACATGAACATGATGAAAGCCAGTGTTCGCCCCCGCGGGTCGCGTCACGGAGGCCGGCGGGCGTCGTGTTGGTCGGCGGGCCGGGCGACGCGCGCGCCGCTGGCGTCGGTTCGCGTCGCGTCGCGACGCGAGGCGCCGGGCGGAGCGGAGCGGAGCGGGCGAGCGGGGCCGGAGCGCTCCGGCGACTGGGGCGGCGGCGAGACGCGGCCACGATCCGCGGCGGCCGCTTCGGCCGCCCTCGCCGGGAGCATGCGCCCTGCGTCGACGCCGCCCCCCCGTCCCCCACCCCCGCCCCGCCCCCGCCAGAGAGACGCTTCGCTCAGCCCCGTTCCCATTGGCCTCTTCTGCGAGGCACACGGCAACTGGTGCATAGATACACGGAATGTTTCCTGGGTTTTGGACAAAAGAAACACGGGGAAGATGTTTCAACAACTACGTCCTCGCATTGTTCCTGACTTTTGCAAGTTTTGAAAATGCAGAGTTCAATGTAAATGGTTCTGAGGTCGTTTTTATGAGAGTGCTCCGCTCTATCCGACAAAAAATACTGAAGAAAACAATAGAACCGTGTTTAAGAAAATCTAATTTTTTAAATTTCCTTTCAACATTACGCAAAAATCGCCGGGAGCATGCGCCCTGCGTCGACGCCGCCCCCCCGTCCCCCACCCCCGCCCCGCCCCCGCCAGAGAGACGCTTCGCTCAGCCCCGTTCCCATTGGCCTCGTCTGCGAGGCACACGGCAACTGGTGCATAGATACACGGAATGTTTCCTGGGGTTTGGACAAAAGAAACACGGGGCAGATGTTTCAACGACTACGTCCTCGCACTGTTCCTGACTTTTGCAAGTTTTGAAAATTCAGTGTTCAATGTAAATGGCTCTGAGGTCGTTTTTATGAGTGTGCTCCGCTATCCGACAAAAAATACTGAAGAAAACAATAGAACCGTGTTTAAGAAAATCTAATTTTTTTAAATTTCCTTTCAACATTACGCAAAAATGATTCATATTATGATGCCCCATTTGAAGGTGTTATTTCAAAGAAAATTTCTATCTGCAATATTGTAGTTGCAGGAAGTCGCCGAAAATATTTTAAAGTTTTAGCAGCTAGGGTTGTTAATAAATGTCTTGCCACATTTGCCATATAGCAACAAGAATTATCCACCTTTCCAGTATCAGCGACCTACAATATGACTATTTCTGCCGAAAAAAGCCATTTTTACAACCGCATGACCTATTTATCTCTATACTACTTATGTAGGATGCAAGAATGTAAAATATCTGTGTGAATAGTTTCTTCTTCTGTTCTTGGTCTTATTTTCAAAAACGAAAGTAACATAGTAGATCTAAGTCGGTATTACAATAATTATAGAAGAAACCTAGATTTTAACTACCGTTTTATCATGATATACAGGGGAAAAGAAAATATATGTAATAATTTTGCTAATTTCCACAATCATATTTTTTGATGTGTAAAGAATTGTGTCGAGTATTCGTATAATTTTCTTTGAGATCCATCCATTCATTAAGTGTTTAATGACAACTACTAAATGAACGGCTGAGGTGGCACAGGGCATCAACTGATGTCACTGCATTGCCTCTGACCGGGTGGACTTCGTCACTAGCTAGATAGCTACATCGACATCAGCCGCTGTCTGGAGGAAAATTCTAGCGGCTGATCCTAGGATAGGTAGTTTCTCCGATCAACGACACGCAAATGCCGGAGCAATTTCGTAGCAAACGGGCCACAGTTCGCGCACGATATTTGATTCCTCGATATTTGCACACGATATTTGACGCCCATTCCCATCATACAGAGGGAAATGAATACTGCCACCTCCCGTGATAACATTCACAACACTTATGGGACTAATCGCATTACTTGACGCATCCGGAAACAGGAAATTATCAGACACATACTAAAAGTGAAAAGGGAAGCATAATATTTTGTGAAGCACGCGACCTTATAATAGGTTACTACATAGTACATTCACATTTGTCTTCAAATTTTCTGGTATTCTCTTCTACACGGTCTGTTACGTATAACCGCCCCTACTGTCCATTGAGTTGAGGCAACGGCAAATCGCTACGACTGTATCGACCTAGCAGGAAAAAGAAAGTCCAATAAATTTAATCATCTTTGCATTCTCTCAGCATTATATTTCTGTAGCCTGTAGATTCAAAGTGTTGCCCTTCCAAAACAATTAATTTACACGCTCCCTGCTCCATCCCGTCGGCCGACGGTGGCTAGACTTCTTTCATTGCGCTGCGACTATGTAGGCAGCCCTGTTATTTATCAAAATGTGTGTCCACTCTAAACGGAACATTATTTTGAAACTTCATTTATCCCCTTTGTTTATGTATAGTGTAGATGTATATGTATTATAATCAGTTTCGTCATGAAGAACTTTACGGCACTAGGTGCATGGTACGGCACTAGGTGTAATGGTATACGAGTACTGTTATTCCGTCTACCACTTATATTTATAGTTCGTCTCTCCAGGGAGCTTCAAAAATTCCAGTTAACGTCACCACCATTAAATAAGTCTCATTACCTGCCTTTACTAAAAATGTACGCATGTCTTCTTTTGAAAATATTCTAGACATGTAATCATCTCTTTTCTCTTCAAAAATGTTTGCTAACGTAATGTTACAGTACAGCAATATTGTCATTAAATGAAATTGTACTCCGTAACATGAGTAATGTGTCTAAAGACTCCTTGTGTTTTCTGTATCAGCCTTACCAGAAAACTAAGCCATCATAATTTTTTTCGCAGTGTAATTATACGTTTTTTACACACCAATCTTTTTACTCATCACTCGGCCTAACGGCCTAGTTTCGCGATTTTCCAGTCTTGTATTAGTATGAAAAGTTGCTTCTTATATCGTAAATAACTATTTCAAAATTCATTAATACCTCTTCTCATTCCTAAATATATTCGTCGTTATTAAATTCACATGGACGGTGGGGCTCAATCATCTAAAATATCGCAAAGCGTTTAGATTTTCAAATAAATTCGAATTATTTTAGTAATAACAGATGAACTAACTTTATGTGTTCCATAGTTGCAATTTCATCATTTGAGAATATGGTGGGAATGCGGTGGAATGTGGAGTGAGGAAGTGCAGTTCATTGCAATGAAATGCAATTAGAATGAAGTGCTACTACGTACCGTCGTGCAAAATATCGGATGTTATGTGTAATATTATTTAATAATATTTTCACTGCCAAAAAGTTGTAAACATTTAGAGTACAATATTTCATATCGTATTTTATTACACTTCCTAAATAATGCAGTTAATTGAACTTTCATTTAGCCACACGCTCTATAAAAGCGAAATTATTTTGTCAACTTATTTTACCTAAATCCCCTTCCCCCTAGGAATTAAAATGTTCTTTTAACCTGTCCGTGTCCAAGTTAATTTTTATTTTGTCTTCAGGCGGTGTGGGTGATAACTCTAGAACGGGGGTTCCCAACGTGGTATGTGAAATGTTTAACGGGGTCAATAATGATTAAGGGGTCGATTGGACAGGGGGCGCTATATCCGAATACGAACCTGCAATGGATGGGTATGAATGTCTGCTCTAATCAAGATACTATTGGTTACAAAAATATTTAATGAACATGATACTTAATTGTTTTCTGATATAAATCAACAAAACTTATAATAAATTACATATTCACTACTCTTCTTTCGTATCCATTGTTCATCCTCATGATCAAAAGTAAGAATAAAACAAATCACACTATGATTTATGCTCTATTGCACCAACCATGTTATTTCACCATTTATATTTAAAACTCTTAATTTCACGATGATTGAAGTTAGGATCATTTCGACTTTCTGCACCAGGGTATTCGAGAACCTAGCGTCGCAACTGCTTAGGTCATTTAGAAATCTCAACAAATTATATTTATGTATTTACAATGATGCTCTATTGCGGAAGAAAAGATTATTCCAACATTGTACGACCCTTCATTACCCTACTCTGGACCTCAATGCTTCAGAACGCTAATGCTAATATGAACAGTTGGCGTCATGAACAGCTCTTACCTTTTACTGCATAAAACTTGGAGCAGTATCATGATAAGCCAATTATCCAGAACAACCCCTTCGCTAGTTGTAAATGTTAATATCTTGTTTTTGGTCAAAGTGTAGTCTATCTCGTTATTGAATGTCTTGCTCATACGTATTGTGGCTGTAACAAGTGTTGCTAGATGCGCTTCTCAACTTATTACTCCCCAAGTCTTTGATAAAAATGAACAATGCATACAAAGTAATGAGATAAGCGACATTTTCCCCAAAATTGCTGTATTAACATGTTCGAATCGTCGGCGGTTTGTTGTGGGTTGCTTAACTTTTTTCTTTTTAGTTATTTATGGTCTTAGGTCATTAACGGCCACTATTGGAGTAAACGGTATGGATGGATTGATTGATTTTTTTGTGTTTCCGGGCGCGTCAACTTCTTCAGTCATTGGTCCCGTTAGTGTAGTGCATGTTTTTCTCGGGAGATGGCGGTGATCTTCGCCTTCTGGATGGCGAGATCCAGCGATCGGCCAGTGGGGTTTACCCCTAACCAGCACTCTCCCACCAGCGAGGCACCGCCCCAGTCGGGACAAGCTCTAAGCTCCCGACCGGTCTCCCGGAATATGTGGTAATGTAGTGCATGTTAGTGTGTGTGTGTGTGTGTGTAAGGGGAGAGGATAGGACAATGAAGAGGAAGGAAAGATCGCGCACGGTCCGTGGCCCGTTTGGTAGGGTACTGCTCCGGCATTCGCCTGGTGTTGATCGGAGAAACCGCGGAAAACTACCGATCAGAGCAGCCGGCCGCTAGAATTCTCCTCCAGACAGCGACTGAATTCGATCTAGCTGAAAAGGTAGCGTCGAAAATCCTGCCGCCGTGAGGACTCGAACCTAGGACCTCCCGGTCAGAGGCGCTGCAGTGTAAACGGTATGGAGTAACTATGAAGATGAAACTATATGGTGATGATAAGTGGTGCAAGGACAAACACAAATACAACTATGCCCGAGGCGGGATTCGAATCCTCGGTTCCTCGGTCCCTCGGTCCCTCGGTCCCTCGGTCCCTCGGTCCGAGATCGCTACGACACTATTGTCTCTCGGCCACCGGATCAGCAACTTATTTCTTTACTGCCCAAGCTCTTCAATTGAAGGATTGTTTTGCATCTTCTATTCTGAAAATATCCAGGTATTTTCGGGTAGACTTTTTGTTCCACTAGGAGTCACCTCTCGTAGGTTATCGTGAGTAGATTCAACTCTATGCTATTTTTGGGATTGATGCAGTTCACTCTCAGCGTTGAGAGCAATCCACATCTTGGCTAGACAGCGAAACTTTTCCATCTGGGGGACGTCACTCTCATGGCAAGTGCCATAGGAACCAGTAGTTCGGTTTAGAGAAGAAGGCTAGCAGAATACCCTTTTCACCAAAGTTGAATTCAAAATTTTAGTTTTAGAGTCCTGGCGGTGGAGACTTTCTGACAGCAGCTGAGAGTCGCAAATTACATTGACGGAATAATTCGTTTTCACGGCTTTCTTCGAAGAATTTCAAACGGTAGCCGTACCTCAAATTTAAGCATCAGGCAAGAAGATAGCTAAATATTTAGTGCCCATTTTTACAGTAAATGCACATTTTCATAAAACTTTGATAGAAAGTGTACTTTGTGAAAAAGTTGTGATAAAGATTTTCTGTTCATATTATCACGTGCGATGTCAGTGTATTTCTATTACGAAGTCATTATAATTGATGGCATATGGCCGCCCTTATTCAAAGAAAAGGTATTTCTTATTTCTACGATATTTTATTATAATAAGGTGGTATTTCCAAAAGAATTCAACCACACCCGGCCGATATCACAAATGTCAGAGTCGTTGGTTATAAGTCTCCGTTCTCGCCTCGTACCCAACAGTATTTATTCGCGTCCGTTATTGGCATTAAATCACCTGATGACGTTAATGAGTATAATTTGTTTCAAATTTTTACACTTCCTAAATCCTTAGTCTAGTATTTATCTAATAATAATAATAATAATAATAATAATAATAATAATAATAATAATAATAATAATAATAATAATAATAGAAATAGCGATTTGATGTCCAGCTCTACAATGAACATTTTCATAAAAAACGTATTTTTAATAGAAAATGGTCGATCAAATACAAAACAATTCAGAAAAAATGATGGAGTCAATACAGCAAAAACAAAAAAAGAAAAATGTGAGAACTACAAGCGCTGAATACAGAGACGTATCTAGGTACGACAGACATACCACAAGCCATGAGCTCTATTCACAAGGGGCGCTATTAAGCTTTGGACATATATGAAGAAAAAAGTTGAAAGAATTATTTTTCAATTAAGGAAGTAAACTTTTTACAAAATATGAAATAAAATAAACAGTCACATTTTTTAGAGTTAAATTATTTATGAAACTTTTTGAAAATAACCGGAATCATATTCACACTTCGCATTGGTGTATAAACACCTCGAACCCGCTACCCGCTAAACCAGTATGCGCTAAACCAAATAACTGCATCCCGAATTGGAAGAATCCTGACAGGGGCGCAAATTCTATGCTTTATATGCTTCCACAGAGCACCTGAATACTTCGAAACGCTCTGAATGAATGGAGTCAGAGATACAGGGAGAGGTGGGTCAGTGCATCAACTGACGTCACTGCAGTGCCTCTGACCGGGAGGTCCTAGGTTCGAGTCCCGACAGTGGCAAGATTTCCGATACTAGCTTGTCAGCTAGGTCGGATTCAGTCGCTGTCTGGAGGAGAATTCTAGCGGCTGGCTGCTCTTGGCTACTCCGATCAATCGGCAAATGCCGGAGCAGTACAAACGAGCCACGGACCTCACGCGATTATTCCTTCCTCTTCCTTGTTCTATCTTTTCCCCTTACAAACAGGCACTGTACTTTCATACATGCCGAGAGACCGATCGGGAGCTTGTCCTGTTGGGGGGGGGGGTGCCTCGATGATGGGAGATAACTCGCGAGGAAAAAGTGCACTACACTAACAGGACTAATGGCCTCAGTAGTTTACGCGCCCGGAATCACGAACAACTAACCAATCAACGAGTAAGTGATGTCTGTGCGCTAGCAGATTATTGTCTTTGAGAGGCGTGCGTTATAAAAGCAATATTGCCGTGAATTTTCTCCCGTGCCTCGTGATCTTTGCCCTCGTGTCGGCACTTCACTGCAAAGCGAATGTTGCACTATCTCCTTTATTTGTTCCCTTTTAGTGGCAGGCGGCGAGGGTAGATTACGTAGTCGGAGAGACCACTGATACTGCTCATCTCTAGGACAGCACTGACAACATCGCCACGTGACTCACATGTCAAGCAACAAGGACATTGGTATGCGGTACAGTTGCCGGGAACAGTCGGGATTTAAATTCGGTATTTCTGTAAGGTGTCTAGAACGCAAGGTACATAGCATATAAAAGGAATACATTAAACACGGATATGAGTATCGGTGGGATATTCCTTGCAATTGTCATAGCTGGGATAATAGAAAATTAATGGGTATGCTGGTTTGAAGGGAGATTGGCTGATATTAGTCTACGTATGGGCTAAATGTGCCCAGCCACAATGGGTTGTGCAAGAAGCAAATGTACCTCAATACAAACTCATTATCATAAAAGCAATGAACTGCGTAGTTTCTTGACAAAATATATCAAATTTCTTGTTGGCGAAATCACGATGACTTGCATTTGTCTCCTCGTAAAAAATCAAATAACTTTGTATATTAACTTTCCAGTCATAATGCTTCTTATCCGGGGTGTTGTGTCCTTTGATTTCTTTCCTTTGTTTTCATTGTTCCATTCGAGTTTTCTATTCTACTTTTTTGCTAAGTAGTTACATTAAATATCCCTTGTGCTAGGAACATTTTCCGATAAATTCTTGCTATGTGTCTCGATAATTTACGGATAGTTTCCTAAGCACTGGAGGCGTTACACATGAGGCCTAGAGGGAATTGGTGACAAAGTAACAGAGTTTCCTCAAGTATCTCTGTCGAATGGATACACAAGGGAAGATGGTTTGTGCTATATCCACAGGAAGCAGAAGTTCAGTGAGAAAAAAGTAGTTCCACAGATACACACTACACTCTAGTCAAAGAAACCTCGACAAACAAAAAATAACTGTATACAAGGAGAGCTGATCTAAATCGATGTCTTGGTTGCGTGGCTCTTTAATATTCTGTCGGTGTCGCGGTGATAACAGGAGACTGCACTTTGACCCAGGAGCGCTTGGTGTCACCCTGGGCGAAGCTAATGATATCACCTCCCATAAATTAAATATAAAAATATTTATTACTAAATAGTTTAAGCATTATTTAATAAAAACAGAAGTATATTTACACACATTTGTTCATAATATATTAAAAACGGTATGTAATTCAGAATTATATATACCGGGTGTCTCACCAACTACGGACCACCCCCATAACTTCTAAACGGTTTAGGATAACGAAATGCTGTTTTCTCTGAACAATGCGCAGTTATGGGGCAAGTAACACGCCGTAGATAAATTGTCTATAATATTTTTAGTTTTCGAGAAATTTAATCATCTTGGATACTTTAAATGGAACTTTCTCACCAGCAACGGATAGACCATGAAAACAGAAATATAATTCTGTATCATATGTTAGTATTTTGATAGTAATTTGAGTATAAAATTAATTTTCTGTAATAAGATTTTCAAGTACACGGGCATTTCCTGTAGCAGCCCTTGCAACCGTCGCCGTTGGGGGAAGGTGACTTTTGCGGCGTCCAGACTTTTGTGGAGAGGAGTGTGAGAGGGGTGGCCGTGAAGGATGAAAGCGTTACTATTGGTTGGTTTATGGTCTTGACACAAAGAACATATGAACAAATATCAATATTAACGAGCAGATTGAGAGACTTTTTCCCATTTTTTCATCTAAATTCAGAAATTTAAAAATTCAGAAAAAAAAAATTAAATTTCTTCTTCAGAAATTCTAAAGCAACGATAATAAAAAAGAACGAAATAAAAAAACTGTAGCGGAAAGACGATAATAATAAATAATAGAAAAATGATTTTCATCGATTTGAATTAAAATAAAACATTTCTGAACATAAATTAATTCTGTAACGATCAGTATCTCCCTAAAATATCACTAAATAATAGTAGTTTATGCAATTAGTTTATAATGTTAAGCTTTATTGCATGAGTGCATGGTTTGAAAACGAGCGACGTTAGGAGCGAGTTAAGAGAATTTAATAAGAGAATTTAACTTAATTTTGCCAAACAACTTTCTTTTGACGTCTCGGGTATTTGAAATCTGTGCGAGAAAACGGTGGCCGGCTGTTCCATTTACCTTTACCTCTCCCGATTCTCTTGCTGCGATTGGCTGAATATGTGATGATGCAATCATATGTAAAGTAAAATCTAATAAGTCATCTCTTGTGCCGTAAAATATCCGATTATGAACGATTTCTTGCAAGAGAAAATGTCGTTTATAATGCTGGAATACAAAACAATAATTTACTCACTCGGCCATTGTGGCAAAGCCTACGCGCATGTTCATTTGTTTTATTCCAACAATGTTCCATTGACGATTTTCCGCGCGAACTTGCTGCCAAGTTGATTTCTCGAAACACTCACTAGCATGTGAGACGGGGCCCGATTTCGTTACGCAAAACAGGTCAATAGTAGAGAACTGACAAAATGTCACACACAATTGTGAGTAAAGGGTTCGTTTTCAAGCCGGGATGAAATCGGGTCCGAAAGCGTTATTCAAGATTAAATATTTTGTGAATGAAAAATTATCACGGTACAGCTTTGTGCAAACAGCTGTTCGTCGGCAATGCTACCTCACATGCGCAGCATGTGATTGCAGCGTTCGATCCAGAAATCGATTTTACGCGTCACTGCGAGGCAAACTTGGAAGTCGAGTCTCTTCTTTCTCGAGAAAGCGTCACGGGAAATGTGAGATTGTGGTTCTGTTGGCGAACAGGATTGCAACTGGACTTTAATTACTTATTAAGAAGAGGTAAGGGCCAATTCGACAAATAAATTGAATAAAGATGAGTTGATTTAACGTGTTTTAAGGAAATAGTGCCAGATTCCCTGAGAGCGCGGTTGATGTATCCTGGTAAATCTACTTGACACCATGGACATTGAATATCTTTTCTGGGGTGAGAATTTCACTTTTACAGTTAATTTATAGGAAATATTTTCGTTTTACGCTGCTGAAATGTAGATAGTCCAGGTAACAGTGTAGAATTCTCGCGACTCAGAACGCGTTGCGGCAGTTATTTGGTAAAAATAAAGAGTAAAAGTAAGTAGAGTAAAAAGTAAAGAGTAAAAAATGGTGTATTTTTAGGGATAAACAATCTCATGTTATTTAGAATAAATATAAGGTTACATAAGGGCTTATTATTGTAAGTTAGCGG